>JAYESA010000007.1:6132007-6147007 GCA_036927795.1 Iris macrosiphon | reverse complement strand
AACGAAATAATAATACATAGCTTGATTGTTATTTTAGTTATGAAGTTTAATTGCGATCAATTCGGAGAGTGATAATTTAGATTAAAACATAGGAATTCCGATTGAGATATTGATACATAATTGAATTATCCGATTTCTTTTGGTACGGACTCTAATATAAGATACAAATCAAATGAATTAGATTTGAACATAATTAATACAACATTAAGAACTTATATAAGTATATGTATTGATTTTATAGCAGTATATTAAGAAAAGTTTATAGTGTTAATACGTATTTAGAAAGTTACCTCTTTAAAAGACATGTGGAGGTAGAGTAATTACATACTATTTAGGAGATACGTATAGAATTTAGAATGGTATTATACACAAGAAAGAATTCCTAGGCCTTATAAATATACCTAGTTTATATGTATTCTTTAAAGTATAAGAATTACACTTAAGGAACATTTAATACGTAATACTTGGATGTGTTATTTAATCTAGTCATTGAAATATTGATACATATTTGAATCATTATGTTCTGACATTTACTTTTGATTGTCTTGTAAATAGTTAACGAGTTGCCAAGCTAGGGTTTGTGACTAAACTAGCTAAATTCCCAAGGTAAGAAATTCCTTAACTACTTAGGAGTTTTTGATATATATTATTAACTGCGTATTTTCCGGTGTTGAGAGTTACTCCACCGAAGGGGTCGGCGAGCCCGGGAATGCTACGGAGGGTTGCTCCGGGTGGATATATAAATTGTTAAAATTTCCGGAAGCCGACATACAAAGAAAACTCTGCCGAAATTTTTAAGAATTTCGGGAGTTAACCAAATATTTCGATATTCTGAGATATCGCCGACATCCCTATGCCTAAACTCTAGGTTCACACACTACAGATCACTAGAGATTCTATTTTAAACTAGGAATATCTAGTAGAAGTCTAGAGTACATAGGACACGGACACGAGGAAAATCAATTCAGATCAACTGAAGACCTGCTCTGTGAAAGTCGATACCTTGAAATTGTGTGATTAAATACTTGTGCTCAAATTAATATTTGCAGTATCCTGGACATGCATTCCATTTTTAACAAATGGTTAAGACAATATAGAGCAGAGACTCAACTTATTTAATAATTAGAATAAGGAATGATTGTAGTTTTAGGCTAGAAGCATTGGACGGGGGAGAACAGCCTAAATGACCACCTACGAAATTCTGCCACATAATTTTAAACTCTGGCTGAATTCAGCGGTTTAGGCTCTCTCGCAAGGCCTTGCAAAGTGAGCGGATGAGACTTAGCTCACTTTATGTTGCCTATAAGGGGGCTGGCCCGGATCATAACCCCGTGCCATGCATCTTCAAGTCACCATAATTATAAAAGCACCTTCTTCGATCCAAAAGGAAGAACAATCGAATGGGTGGATTCAAGATTTCCCAAAGAGGCTGGGCCGGATTATAACCCCGTGCCATCATATTTTCAAGTCACCAATTAACAACACGCCTATCTCGAATTATAATACTCGAATAGATGAATTCAAGACTAAGCCATGAGAGCGGGGCCGGATTCTAAGCACCGTGCCATTCAAGTCACATCAAAATCCTTTACAACGGGATTTGTGGCGGGAAACTAGGTGAAGTGGTTATTTAAGGCTTGTTCTCCAAAACTGCATCATCATATAGAAAATTGATTGTGTATTGTGGTAGTGATATAGGATTTGTGATGATTAATTATAGATACTATAGGAGAATTAGATTAGGAGTTATTCAAGTCTAGTTACCATATTATATTTATTCTCTTATTTCTTTAACTATTGCTTTTGCTCTAATATCATATCTTTCATTGTTTATCGTTCTTGGCCGATGACTTGCTTGTCGTTCTGATGACCTAGTATTGTTCACTAGGGATTGAAGAAGGAAATGAGGAAATACTGCCCCTCTACAATGTGGACGAGAGCGAGGAGTAATCAACTAGTGGTTCAGAGAGTATAGTACCTAGTAGTTGTAACTGCAAATATGTAACTTAATCAGGATCTATTGTAAAGACTTATCTGGTTATATATATAAATTCAGAATGTTTTGGTTTAGATATAATTGCCTAATTATTTCAGCATAACTTGCATTTTATTCTAAAAGACTTACAGGCGACAATTGCTGATACGAATACGACAGTATTCGTATGGGGCATAGCCTGGAGATGCAGTTACGTACCCGACTCTCCGTATCTTGGGAAGCGGGGTGTGACACGTCTTTTAGTGGTGGCCCATGCAGGTCATGCTTTTAGGAAACCTAGGTAGGACCTAAAATGAAGAACCTAGGATAAGGTGCAAGCCTAAGTATTACAGAATATAGGTTAGGAATGGATATACGTAAACCTGGATTTCTAGCCATTATCTAAAGATACTTTATGATTTTATTTGGGGTACTTGGGGGTGATACTAACTTGAAGTTCCTTATTGTAGAACATGCCTCGGTTTATGCCTCACGCTAGGCTAGGAAATTCTAGCCACAGCTTAGACAATTATTACAGTTTTGTAAAAAGGAAATGGCGACTGGCGCGCAAGCAAATGATAAGAGCCTATGGAGTGCATTATGAAATCAAGTACCCTGTGGTGTCGGATCTCAGTGACGAAAGGGAAGTATTTTTCAATAGGACAAACTACTATATACTCATAAGGGCTCAACCACTGAGGATCCGGATCCCAATAAAAATGATTGTAATGTAACGTTGGAAGAATGGCAGAATACCCATCTGGAAGCAACTATAATCCGGATACGAGAGATGATGATCTAAGAGAAGATCCAACTATGTGTAAGGATCCCTATCTATCAGGTGTCTTTTGTGAAAAGTAAGGTGTATGTGTATATGTATGGAAGTTAGGCAAGGGAGGAAATATGGGAATGTACTTAGTCTTAAGTTTATGTGTATGCCTATGAGCAAGTAACTCTAGCGGCATATTTGTATCACATTTTGATCTTTAGTGAATGAAATATGCTTTATGTACCTATATGTCTCTTTACATTCCAGTAAATTCTTAGGAATTTCAACATCTTTTCTATTCTTCAATCTCAGGATTATTCCTGAGAAATTTCATTTGGATACTTTTCAGGATAATGTCTAACCACGATCAATCTCACATTTTATCCTCGCAAACTCAGACAGAACCCTCTATCGGAGATATGTATAAATTATTCCAACAAATTCTGGAATCCAACAATCGGCGTGCAGATACGGCCTTGACCACAACTACCACGATGTTGGAACATTTACAAACATCTACAAACTCCAAGGATGGTTCACTGAAAGATTTTAGGAACCTGAATCCTCCTAAGTTTAAGGGAACGGAGAGCCCAATCGAAGCCGGACAGTAGATTAGGACTATAGAAGGATTATTAAGGGCAGCAAAGATCAGTCCTGAAGATATGGTGTCCACAATTTGAATCCAATTAGAAGACATCGCTGAGCACTGGTGGAGTGCTGAACATCCTGAGGATTCGGAAGACAAGATAACCTGGGGGGAATTCAAAAGAAAGTTTGAAGGGAGGTTCTTCCCGAAATCAGCTAGAATTGAGTTGGAACGACAGTTCACTCACTTGAAATAAGGAAAACTTACAGTAGATGAATATGTTATAGAATTCTCCAGACTTAGTCATTTTGCTCCAAATTTAATAGCTGACGAGGAGACTAAAGTATCTAGATTCCTAAAAGGACTAGGGAGTCAGCTGAAAAGTAGAGTTGCGGCTTATCGGTGCCAAACTTATCCCAAGGTAACTAAAGCGGCTAGAAGTCAGGAGAAGATGTTAAATGAAGAACAACCGCTTCGATCCCAACCTCAGAAAAAGGCCTTGGAAATAGGAAATCCATCCTCAAAGCATTCATGGCAAGGATCATCCAAACGTTTCTAAACTAGTATCTCGGAAGGACCAATTATTTGCCATTTTTGTCACAAACCAGGGCATATGAAGGCTGACTGCAGGAAATTTCTAGGTCTCTGTCTAAAGTGTGGATCGGATAAGCATCGGACTGACCAATGTTTACTATAACGGGCTTTCGGATCAACGACACAAAACTAATACCAGGGATCACGGCCTCCATTCTGAGGAAACAATATCAGGCCTATGATTCAAGGAAATAGTTCCCGACCTTTGATACAAGCTCCAATGCCTCAAGCTATGCTAACTTATGGGAATCAGCAAAGACCACCCTTTGCATCTCAAACCCACCAATTCCAGCAAGCTCAGAGAACGAGCCAACCTCCAATTGGGAAAAAGAAAAAGCAAGGGCAGGCGTTCATGATGAATACTGATGAGACAGAATTGGCCGGAGAGGTGGTGACAGGTACTATTTTAGTTTCAAATTGTCCGGCATCAGTATTATTTGATTCTGGGGCAACCCATTCACTTATATCATCAGCATTTATAGTTCTGCATGAAATCAAGTCGCAACCATTACTTAAGAAACTAAATATTCTTACGGGTAATGGTACAGTAGAAATTAGTCGGGTCTGCGAAGCTTGTCCAGTTAAATTAGGTGGTGCAGCTTTTCAAGTAAGATTGTTAGTATTTCCAATGAACAATTACGATGTAGTGCTAGGAATGGATTGGTTAACCAATACATTGGCAAATATAGACTGCGGTCAAGGAAAAGTTCAATTCCAGCTCACTAATGGAGAGCTATATGAATTTGTTCGAGATCAGAAAGAATTTGATGCAATGGAATTAGAAAAATTTGAACTACCAATTCAAGAAAGATTTCAAGAACTAGAAGAGAAACAATTTCCAAAGATAGTAAGGGAATTCAAGGACGTATTTCCTGATGAATTACCAGGATTGCCACCAGATAGAGTAATAGAATTTTCCATCAATTTGGTGCCTGGAGCAGCGCCTATAGCCAAGAAAATATATCCGATGAATAAGGAAGAATTGGCTGAACTAAATAAGCAAATAAATGAATTATTAGCAAAAGGATTTATTCAGCCTAGTGCTTCACCTTGGGGTGCACCAGTACTTTTCGTGAAAAAGAAAGACGGGACCCTACGATTGGTGATTGATTATAGAGCTCTGAATGAAGTAACAATCAAGAATAAATACCCTTTGCCCCGAATAAATGAACTATTTGATCAATTAGGGGAAGCTAAGGTATTTTCAAAGATTGATTTAAGGTCTAGATATCATCAAGTAAGGGTCAAGAGGGAAGACATTCAGAAAATTGCCTTTAGGACTCGTTATGGACATTACGAGTTCCTAGTCATGCCTTTTGGGGTAACAAATGTTCCTGCTATATTTATGGATCTAATGAATCGAATATTTTACCAATATTTGGATAAATTCGTAATTGTATTCATTGACGACATCATCATATATTCAAGGAATAAAGAGGAACACGAAGAACATCTGAGGATAATATTGCAAACCTTAAGGCAGGAACAATTGTACGCTAAATTCAGTAAATGTGAATTTTGGCTAAGTCAAATATCATTTCTAGGTCATATAATCACCGGAGAAGGTATTTCAGTAGATCCGAAGAAGGTAGAAGCTGTTAAATCCTGGCCAACGCCAAAATCTGTAGCAGAAATTTGAAGTTTCTTGGGATTAGCCGGATACTATAGAAGATTTATGGAAAATTTTGCAAGAATTGCAGAACCAATAACTCGGCTGACACGAAAGGAAGAGAAATTCAATTGGACAGAGAAATGTCAAGCAGCTTTTGATGAATTGAAAGAGAGATTGATTTCAGCACCGATACTGGCCCTACCTCCAACGTTAGAAGGGGTACATAATGTATTTCATGTATCTCAACTCTGAAGATATGTACCAGATCTAAACCATATACTGGATCATTCAGAAATTACTATCGGACCAACTCTACGCGTCGAACAATGACCTGTTGGAATTTTGGATCGTAGAGACAAAATACTCAGGAATCGGATCATTCCATTAGTCCGAGTAGCATGGAACAAGGACTCTCCAGGAGAATCTACTTGGGAAAAAGAAGAAGACATGCGAAAGCAATTTCCATACCTATTTACTAACCAAGGTTAGCTATTCTTTGATTTAAATTTCGAGGACAAAATTTTTCTAAGGAGGATAGAGTGTCATAGCTGCTAGCTATTTATTTAAATTTTTATATAATTTTATTTCCCATTTTATCTCTCCAAGGCTTATATGCAATTAGTAATTTAGATTGTGCAATTTTTCATTTTGCAAATAGGAACTATGTTATAAGTGAAATTAGATTTTGGAGAGGGGTTTTATGTAAAACCCAAACCATGGGAAGGAGAATAGAAACCAGCAGCTCTCCTCCCTGACTCATCTTCCCCCTTTCCACCTGTGGCCTCCTCCCTCCATCTCCATTTCCTAGGGGGGAGATGGCAAGCTCTCCTTCCCCATTGCATTCCCAATAAATCCCCTTTATTCTTAATAAAACCCCTTCCTCCTTTCATTCCCTATTCCTATCATTCACTACTACTGCTGTTCTTACTGCTGCTGCTGCCAAGGGCTACCGCCACCGCCGCGAGCACTGCCGCCGCCACTCCGTTGCCGCCGCCGCCACGCCGCCGCTCCGCTGATGCCGCTGCCGCCGCTGCTGCCTCTGCTGTTACTGCTATATTGCTACTGCTGCTACTGCCGCTGTTGAAGCCGCCGGCCGCCGCGGCCGCCGGCGCCCTCCTCCGCAGGTGAACACCACCACCACCACCACTTCGTCGAACATGCTGCTCCCCGCCGAACACGAGCCAGAGTTCCTCCTTCTTCTTCAAAAAGAAACCTAGGTATTTCCAAATTTTCCCAATTCTTCTTCCAGAGTTCAATCTAGGTTCCAGAAGTTAGATTCTAACCATTATTCTTCTGAATTAGGGCATCGACATCGATATTGGAAGAACCTTGACCAAGGCAAGTCCTCATCCTCTTCCTTCTCTTCCAAATTCTTCCCATATTTTGCTTGTGTAGTCACTTTCCAGATTTCAGAATTTATACGTTAGCTATTTACTTATGTTAGATGGTATAAATTAGAATATAGAATTTGGACGAAGATTTAGGACACAAGTGTGTATTAGGACACCAAGTAATTAATATTATGCGATGACATTATGTATATTATAGAGTCGTGTTGTGAATTATAATTAGGAATTCATTTGTTCATATAAACGAAATAATAATACATAGCTTGATTGTTATTTTAGTTATGAAGTTTAATTGCGATCAATTCGGAGAGTGATAATTTAGATTAAAACATAGGAATTCCGATTGAGATATTGATACATAATTGAATTGTCCGATTTCTTTTGGTACGGACTCTAATATAAGATACAAATCAAATGAATTAGATTTGAACATAATTAATACAACATTAAGAACTTATATAAGTATATGTATTGATTTTATAGCAGTATATTAAGAAAAGTTTATAGTGTTAATACGTATTTAGAAAGTTACCTCTTTAAAAGACATGTGGAGGTAGAGTAATTACATACTATTTAGGAGATACATATAGAATTTAGAATGGTATTATACACAAGAAAGAATTCCTAGGCCTTATAAATATACCTAGTTTATATGTATTCTTTAAAGTATAAGAATTACACTTAAGGAACATTTAATACGTAATACTTGGATGTGTTATTTAATCTAGTCATTGAAATATTGATACATATTTGAATCATTATGTTATGACATTTACTTTTGATTGTCTTGTAAATAGTTAACGAGTTGCCAAGCTAGGGTTTGTGACTAAACTAGCTAAATTCCCAAGGTAAGAAATTCCTTACCTACTTAGGAGTTTTTGATATATATTATTAACTGCGTGTATTCCGGTGTTGAGAGTTACTCCACCGAAGGGGTCAGCGAGCCCGAAAATGCTACGGAGGGTTGCTTCGGGTGGATATATAAATTGTTAAAATTTCCGGAAGCCGAAATACAAAGGAAACTCTGCCGAAATTTTTAAGAATTCCGGGAGTTAACCAAATATTTCGATATTCTGAGATATCGCCGATATCCCTATGCCTAAACTCTAGGTTCACACACTACAGATCACTAGAGATTCTATTTTAAACTAGGAATATCTAGTAGAAGTCTAGAGTACATAGGACACGGACACGAGGAAAATTAATTCAGACCAACTGAAGACCTGCTCTGTGAAAGTCGATACCTTGAAATTGTGTGATTAAATACTTGTGCTCAAATTGATATTTGCAGTATCCTGGACATGCATTCCATTTTTAACAAATGGTTAAGACAATACAGAGCAGAGACTCAACTTATTTAATAATTAGAATAAGGAATAATTGTAGTTTTAGGCTAGAAGCATTGGGCGGGGGAGAACATCCTAAATGACCACCTACGAAATTTTGCCACATAATTTTAAACTCTGGCTGAATTCAGCGGTTTAGGCTCTCTCGCAAGGCCTTGCAAAGTGAGCGGGTGAGGCTTAGCTCACTTTATGTTGCCTATAAGGGGGCTGGGCCGGATCATAACCCCGTGCCATGCATCTTCAAGTCACCCTAATTATAAAAGAACCTTCTTCGATCCAAAAGGAAGAACAATCGAATGGGTGGATTCAAGATTGCCCAAAGAGGCTGGACTGGATTATAATCCCGTGCCATCATATTTTTAAGTCACCAATTAACAACACGCCTATCTCGAATTATAATACTCGAATAGATGAATTCAAGACTAAGACATGAGAGCGGGGCCGGATTCTAAGCACCGTGCCATTCAAGTCACATCAAAATCCTTTACAACGGGATTTGTGGCGGGAAACTAGGTGAAGTGGTTATTTAAGGCTTGTTCTCCAAAACTACATCATCATATAGGAAATTGATTGTGTATTGTGGTAGTGATATAGGATTTGTGATGATTAATTATAGATACTATAGGAGAATTAGATTAGGAGTTATTCAAGTCTAGTTACCATATTATATTTATTCTCTTATTTCTTTAACTATTGCTTTTGCTCTAATATCATATCTTTCATTGTTTACCGTTCTTGGCCGAGGACTTGCTTGTCGTTCTAACGACCTAGTATTGTTCACTAGGGATTGAAGAAGGAAATGAGGAAATACTGCCCCTCTACAATGTGGAGGAGAGCGAGGAGTAATCAACTAGTGGCTCAGAGAGTATAGTACCTAGTAGTTGTAACTGCAAATATGTAACTTAATCAGGAGCTGTTGTAAAGACTTATCTGGTTATATATATAAATTCAGAATGTTTTGGTTTAGATATAATTGCCTAATTATTTCACCATGACTTGCATTTTATTCTAAAAGATTTACAGGCGACAATCGCTGATACGAACACGACAGTATTCGTATGGGGCATAGCCTGGAGATGCAGTTACGTACCCGACTCTCCGTATCTTGGGAAGCGGGGCGTGACACATAGTGTATCGACTTAGTGACTTAGTATTAGACCCTTTGTAAACACCCTGATTTTTTTGAGAATAATTTTTAAATGAGTTATTACGAATTTTCGGTATTTTTCTGGAAATTAAAGCGAAGATGATTGTGATTTAAAGAATTTTAAGTGTGGCTAATTGGTTTTAAAATATTATGGAAATAATATTTTAGGGTGTAAATTGGAACACCGGTCATGTGGTATTTTTCGGTGAATTATTTGGACTCCGGGAACGAGTTTTAAGCCTTAAAACCGATTGGAGTTGTGAACCGAACCAAACCAGACCAATTTAAACCAAACCTGACCGCTGAACCAAACCAAGCCCATTCATAATGGGTCGGGTCGGGTCGGATCCGAGTCAACCCGACCCGGACCCGAAACCCATACTGAAACCCTAGCCGGATTCCCCAATCGGTTTTACTGTTCACCCTTATATAAACCCTCGGCGTCCGTGCCCTCCGCCGCTAAACCCTAATTCCCATCTCCGCCGCAGCCGACGTCTTCCCCTTGTCCTACCCAGTCGTCGATCCCAGCCCGCAGACTCCCCATCCGCTCGACCATCACCACCGACTCCGCCGTCCCTCCAGCCATCTCCCCTTCACCGCAGAACTCCATCCCCGTCGACTCCACCGACGCCGACCAACAGCCCAGACGCCTAGGCCGAGCCGCCCTCCGACAGTGAGTCCGATCCCACTGTCTCCGGACACCAACCCAAGCCCGGACACGGATCCGGTGTAGAGCCGACTCGTCGACCAACAGTGACCAGGACACAAAAGTTGATCCTCGGACACAAAGGAATTCAACGTTCACGGAGCCTGTTCAGGTACCGGTTTCTTCCACATGGTATCACCGTTTTCAATTCCGTCAGTTGCTACACGTAGACTGTATAACCCTCTCGGTGCCCGTGCAAATCGCTCGGTGCATCGCGTCCTGTGGTGATCGTACACCGCGATCCAAAACAGGAAAAAACAACGCCATATTTCACCCCAGAACTGAGTTTGCCCCACCAATCGGGATAACTTGGTCGCACGCGATCTTTACCGAACCGTGCGCGTCGTCGATACGGTCGTGTAGGATTTCGCAGAAGTCGATTCGGAGGTGCGTGCACCCCGGAATCAACGCGTATCCGCCGACGACACCCCGTATCCGTCCTTTCTGGAATATGCTGTAACTTTGTGTACACACGTCAGATCGAGACGAAACTTGCGCCATCAGACTCGTAGTAATACGCTGGTCCTGTGACTCAAGTTTGGTCTGATTCTGAGAACGTTGACAAAATCACGTATCGTGGGCCCCACAGGCTCCACTTGACAGGTGATTTTGTGATCGGCTCATCGGAATTCAATTCTGGAAGTTCCGTTGGGTTCGTATCATCGTTCCTGACTTGTAGACACTGAGTTAGAGTAATTTGGAGACCTTTGACCCTGACACGCTTTTCGGTGCAAAGTGGCCCACATATGGAACCCGCTTTGGCCCGGAAATGACCTTTTTGCCCCTGTGTCCAAATTGGACGTAAGGACAGGCATTTCTAGCAGTTTGATACCTTTTGAGACTGTTGGTGATATTTATTACAGCTTTTGGAGTAGTCCCTACCGGATCCACCGATACCAGGACGACAGTTGATATTTAAACATCAGGCAAGTGTACCTTGCCAATCTCTGCAGTATTGATACCTATTTTCTTATCTCATTATATTACTGTGCATGCTTAACCTAGGACCGTTTAACATACTTAGCGTCCGATTATTAGTCGGGTGCCAACATCGTACGCGGTGTTGGGTATTGTCATCTAGAGATGGACATACGTGACACTATATCTTCTCGTACTTGTCTTACCAAGTACACTATGACCCAGGACACTGGACACTGTTCATGAGACAGGATCTTCCCGAGATATTCGTGGTGATCCTGTATAGGATACAGGACTTATAGAGATACTATATTCTAGATACATTATGACTTGTGCATTAGTTATGACCCCGCGGACATGGACGTGAGACGTTATGTTCATGATTTGTGTGGTTACATTGGGTGGGGAGAGACACACAGACTATAGGCTGATTATATATATACACCCCTACTATTGTGAGGCCCAAGACTCTGAAGCCCGAGCTTGGCCCATTACTCATTATTACTGCTGCTACCGGCTCCCCTACACAGAGCTTGTAGTATGCTTCAGCCTGAGTTCTAGTGCTGCTCTCAGCTTGCATATCACTTAGCTGGTTATTTAGTATTCCCTTATTGTTCCATCTAATGCTGAAGAGGCCCACAAGCTACAGGTTGATTATGTTATGCCGGCTACTCAGTATCCCGCTGAGCTAGACCACCTCATGACACCACTGCTACCGGCTCCCCTACACAGAGCTTGTAGTTGTTCAACCTGAGTACTATTGATATTCTCTCTTGCATTTTACACAGATGTTACATACTTACCCTGCTTACTTCATTATTTGCTGCACTGTATTTATTTTGGCATGAGCTTTCTTGTACCTTGCTATGTCCCCTGAGGACCTGGATTCGAATTTTATCCCCAGATTTTGCAGACGAGGTTTATCCCGAGGTATACGGGACCGCAGCAGGAGGAGCCGATCCAGGAGCTGTACCGCCATCTGAGGACGAGGTCTTAGCTGAAGACTTCTCTTGAGCATCCATGTTCTTGCTCAGCTTTTATTTATTTATTTCAGTCTTTATATTCTGGTCTGTTGAACCATTGTACTAGATATTTATCGGGTTGTTTCCCGAAGTACTTTGTTGAGACTAGATGGTGATTTACATTCCTTATTTATTCTGTGGATCATATTTTATATCTTGTGAGGATGAGATTAGTTGTGCCATGATTGTCGTAGACTTGTTTTACAGCTTAAGTATGCCCTGATGGATCCATTAAATTGGATTTGTCCATCGGTGCGTACTGCTGGCCATTGCCACGTATCTGGTCCCACGGTATTTTGGGACTGGGTCGTGACACCCTTGTAACCTAGATTTCATCGGTTTAACCTAGAAATGACTTATTGACCTAGAATTGCATTAACTTAACTTATTTTTATTTTCGAACTTTGTATTGATGCAACATACCATATATAGGTTGTGTGACACCAGCTTGGGCATCGCGAGACACACCTTGCTCAGGACTTCAGGCGAGTACATTCTCTGATAGTTTTTATTATTTGATAATTTCTATGATTCTGGTCTATAGTATTGTTTTACCTGATTCCTCGACACTTGGATACATGGATTAGTATTACATGAACTCACTTTCTTGTGACACGTACATTATACTTGTCTGGCCTATACTTCAGGACTCATTACTGGCATCACATCAGGACTTACTTACTGGAATCACCTATTTTATCTGGCTGGACTCATATTTGATTTGCATGTCCGGATTGGATTCATTTATACTAGTCGGGCAGGAAAATACTCGAGTAGACATGTAAACATTTCCAAAATCTGGAATCACTCCCTCTGGTCTAATCAGGAATGAAAGCAGTCGCACACCAAGTGTGCGATGAGCCGTATTACCCCCTAGCCGTTTACATGTCGAAAGTGGTATTTTAAAAGATACTAGTTTAGTGTATTCTTGCTGGACTCACATCATATTTGTTTAGTTTAGTTCTTCTCTATTCACATTCATTATTGCCATGCTCTCTGGCTCACCACATTTACTTTCATTGCCCTTTATATAGATGTTGTTTATTTCAGTCTTTGATTTATTCTCTTTTCTGCTCATCAAGTATTACTTACTATAACTGTTTATAGTCTTTGTCAATTAATTGGAATTGCTAGCAGAGGTGTACTTCGCTCCAATCCTGACTGGATATATATTTTTAGATGATTGGCTTATAGGGCAGTGTCCCATATTTTACGGGCCGCAGGACGACGTACCTTTAGAGGATACTCTTGTAGACCAGGAGGACTTAGTTGCAGAGCCCGAGGAGGTTTAGTTTATACTTTGTGTGTCACGACCCGCACCCGGTGTAGGGATGCAAGTCGGGAATAACGCCCAGCCTACGCCGCAGCATCGGCGGTAGAACGCTGTCTTGGTTAACTATACTATCTAAATATCTCACAATAATATAAAATCTGCCAACAATATCTCAACACAAACTCAATCACGTTCTAAAGCACGAGAAGATATCAAGGAAGTCTAACATAACTATCCATTCAATATATATAAACAATAATAGAAACAATATCCAATTTCATACTCTATGCCGGAAATAAATCCGGTACCAAAATGCTAAAGAGACTAACTATGAAAACTAGTGATCCGGATAAACCTTTCGGCAATCACTCCAGAACTAGTGGATCCAAGTCTGCACCATCTATAAGTCGAAGTCCATAGTATGTCGGACACCAATCTCTCGGATCCTCTAAAAAATGTTTTTCAGTCAGGAATTGAGCGAAGTACATACCTCTGAAAGCAGTTCCAATAACATAATCGAGCATATATAACAAGCAATAGAAAAAGGATACAAGATGCACAAGTAATAAGAATGTACAATACAGGAAGAACAGGCAATAAGCACAATAAGAACTGAAAAGTAAATACGGGAAATAAACCGCAAGTAGAAAACAAGAATACTAGCTATGTGATTTAGAGTACAAGTTCGTTATGTGATCGGCTTAGGTTGCACATGAGGTATAAAGGTAACTCCATTATACGTGAGGTGTATAATCGACATGCACATGAGATCAAGAGGGTTTTGATCACATAACCAACTCCTACTCCCCCTCCCCAACCAATACTCATGGATCCAATCATAACACGTTACGTATATGATCACGATATATTCACACTAGCACACAAAATAGTGGATGCACAAGAAGCACATGAAAGTCAATACCCGATGCACACGATGAAATACATGTGACTGGGTACTCGTTGCACACGGTAGGGGATAACACCTCCTGACGGGATCCATATAGCACCAGTCCGTAAAATCACTGTGTCGGAAATCAATGTATACAATTCTAGAACATGCATATATACAATATTATGAATTAAAAACAATCAGAGAAATGTACTCGCATGTGGTCCAGAGCAATGAATGTCAAATTGTTCGAACTGGTGTCACACAGACCTATATATGGAATATTGCATTAATACAAGGTTCTGAAAAGAAAATAAGTTAAACTAGTCAACTTCTAGGTCAACAAGTCAATTCTAAGTCAAAAGTCAAACTAGGTCAACTCTAAGTCAAACTATAGTCAAACTGGTCAACTATGGTCAACTACATATTTCTATGTTGCATAAGTCTAACTCAAAGATATTGGGCTCACACACTATGAATCTAGGTCATACAAGCTACAACTTAGGATACTAAGATACCGTATCTCAGGATACGCAAACAATAGGTAAATATCACATATCTATAATAAAGCAATATTAAATATATAAATCATAATTATAAATGCTAAATGATTATCTTGGTTTTGAACCAACTTGGTATCGCAATACTAAACCTCTATCTTGATACCCAAACCCAATACCTTGGCATTTACGTAGGTATCTAAAGGTAATATCACTCTAGTATATATATATATATATTAACTATCCAACTATAACTATAAACTACCATGTATTTAGTATTTATACCATACTATATACCTTATTTTAGTCACCTA